>OY821520.1:9849808-9889808 GCA_963682025.1 Cordilura impudica
CTAAATATCCTTATAGAAGTAACACTAAGACCGAATTTTTGGGATTTAAGTTTAAAACGGATTTTTTAATACTAGCAAGCTATTTGAATACTAAATTAAAAGTCGTGAGTTTAACTAAACTAATTTTAATTGAAGAGTTAAAAACTAGAGTTTAATCAAACTAAATTTAAATGACATACCAAAAACACGCTCTATATAGTTGGACTTAAATTTATTGAAAAGAATTAACTAAATCGTCCCCTTCCAAAGAGAAAACCCAAACAACTTAGGTTAATAACCCAAATAAAAAAAAATAAAATTCAATGCAAAAATATTGTAATAAGGAAGATAAGATAACCTTCAACAAATAGAAAAACCAAAAATATTTCTAAAATGTCTAGAATATACAAACAACAATCGCAATATGTAAATGTACTCGTACATAAATTATTGCACATTTCGTATCTGCTGGTAACATCAAGCAAAGCCCATCCCTGTAATTTTGATAATCACATTCCCATGACGTCCCTTCTATAAGTAGTTACAACACACATGTCGCTCTAAGACAACATTGACATGAAAATTTCCAAAAGCAAATTGGAATTTTTTGTTTTGTCTTTCTTGAAAGGAAACCCTTAAAGAAAAACATTTAATCAGGTAGTTTTTTATTTTACCTGTTTCCTTTTATTTTAAATTTACTAATAAGGGAATTTCTTGAAATTTTTGTTATAGTTTTATTTCAGTCAACCCCGCTTGTAAGATATCAAATTTCTTAAGAAGTCATTTTTAAACAGGTCATATTTTTTTCAAATAATCTTTTAATGGCCGGCCTTAGATGAATTTTCAAGATAAGCGCACATATTTAGAAAAGAAGATTTGTTTGAAATTCTTGTTAATTTGTTTTCTTTCACTTTTACTTAAAATTGCGCACAAGTAAATTTGAAGCATTTAACTGGTATTTCTTCTTCTTATTTGGTTGGAGTACGAGTATTATTTTCACTTGTTCTTATTGAATATTCAATAAATTACTATAAATTTTGATTACAAATGCTAGTTTTTCTAGATTATATGAATGTATGTATGTATGTCTGTATTTATGTTATGTATGTTTATGTATTTATGATGAATGTTGTTAACGCCCCTTCCTGTGCTACACAGAAAGATTTCGATCTTATTTGCATGAATTAGAAGTAAAAGTGTTAATTATTCGGTTTTACTGTGTTTTTTATACCCTATACCACTATGTGGTCAGGGTATAATGACTTTGTGCTGATGCTTGTAACTACCAAAAGTATTATACCGATCTATTCAGAATAACTTTCTGAGTCGAGTTAGCAATGTCCGTCCGTCTGTGTGTCCATGTAAACATTGTAATCGAACTACAGGTCTCAACTATGAACATATTGTGATAAAATTTGCTATGTAAGCTTCTTTCTATCGGCCATAAGATGAACGCTATTGAAATTTATGAAAATCGGTTTATGTTCAGACCTAGTCCCCACACAAATGATCCCTATGAGATCGACTTAAATTCCCATAAGATCCAAATTATCATATAGATCTCAGTCAAATTGGGTTTGTATGTGTTTATTATATCCGTTAATCAGTAGTCCAAAAATAATCCCTATAGGACAATTCTTAGTCATAGGCCCATTTAGAGCTGCCTCCCGATCTTAAAAAAAAAGAACAAAAATATTCCACAGATTTTTCTCAAATTTGGTGTGTATATGTTTTTGCAAAAAATAAGTGACCTTACCAAATATGGTTAGCATCGGTCCATTTTTCAAACTAGGCCCCATATAAATATAACATCCGATATGAACTTTTTCATATCCGAAGACAAAAAAATCACGTGAACATCTAGTAATTAAAGATTTTTTTATGACACTTTTTTAAATCAAACAGAAAGCATCCTCTATGTATCACTTATAGCAATCAACTGCATGGGCTCTGCTAATATAAAAATATTTATTATTTATTATTTCAACTAGTTAATTTTTCATTTTTCGTTTTTCATCTTTTATTTTTAATTTTTTATTTTTTTATTTTTCATTACTTATTTTTCGTTTTTCATTTTCTTTTTTTATTTTTTATTTTTCGTTTTTCGTTTTTATTTTTCTATTTTTCATTTTTTATTTTTAATTTTTCATTTTTAATTCTTCATTTTTCATATTTTATATTTCAATTTTAATTTAGAATTTTTCATCTTTTATTTTGAATTTTTCATTTTTTATTTTTCATTTTTCGTTTTTCGTTTTTCGTTTTTCATTTTTCGTTTTTGATTTTTTATTTTTTATTTTTAATTTTTCATTTTTTATTTTTCATTTTTAATTTTTTATTTTCATTTTTCATTTTTCGTTTTTATTTTTAATTCTTCATTTTTCGTTTCTCATTTTTCATTATTTATTTATTTATAATTTTTTATTTTTTTTTTATTTTTCATTTTTCGTTTTTATTTTTCTATTTTTAATTTTTTATTTTTAATTTTTCAATTTTCGTTTTTCATTTTTTATTTATTATTTATTTTTAATTTTTCATATTTTATTTTTAATTTTTAATTTTTCGTTTTTCGTTTTTCATTTTTAGTTTTTTATTTTTCATTTTTCATATTTCATATTTCATTTTTCATTCTTAATTTTTTATTCTTCATTTTTCATATTTTATTTTCCATTTTTAATTTTTTTTTTCCATTTCAATTTTTATTTTCATTTTTCGTTTTTCATTTTTCATCTTTCATTTTTTATGTCATATCATAATTTTTTCAGCAATACAATCAATGTTATCAATTCAGTTTTCTCAGTTTCTGAACAAAATCAAAAGTTGCGCTCTGATTACAATGAAATAAAGCTTATTTCATTCGAAATATGTTTAACTAAATGTTTTTAGACCAAACTGTGATTTTTGTCTCATTTTTATTTTTTTTTATGAATTTTTAAAGAGCAAACAAAATATTATTTTTTTTAAACTGTTCTTGTTTTAAAACTTCAACGATCTCTCTGAATCTATTGGGCAAATTTAAAACCAATGTAAGCACGACTTAAATATAATATTGTTGATGAATATGGTGAACCGTTTTCAAATTATTCCAATACATGTAGTGGAAGTGCCTTTATTTTGGGCATAACGGTATATCCCGAAAAGTCGAGCTGATAGAAAAAAGCAACATTCAGCTTTTAATCAACAAAAACCATGTTCCCTTGTGTAATAAATATTTTTATTAGCTTTCTTATGCTGTTATATTGTGTTTGTACCTGATAAGCACTTTCGGAGAATTAATTTACAGTTTTGAATGCCTTCAGTTTAAAAGCCAAGTCCCTGTAAAAGTTATATTTTTTCTATGAAAGAGACCGATAGCCACATTTGATGGATGAAATTTTAAAAAATTCTCAGGTGCTACTATTTGAATGATCGCAACTATATATTAAATTAATATAGAAAACTTTCGTTTAGCTTTAATATTTGGAGACATAATCCAAGTAATGTCAAAAAATTTTGGAAAAATAAAAGCTTTAACTCTTTATGTATAACTGAGCTTTAAAAAAAATCATGTGAATCCGATCACAGGCGAGATGTGTAAGCATTTAGTAATGAAAGATTTTTTTATGGCACTTTTTTAAAATCAAACAGAAAGCGTCATCTATGTATCACTTACAGCAATCAACTACGCTTATATAAAAATATTTATTATTATTTATTATTTCAACCAGTTAATATTTAAATTTTCATTTTTTATCTTTCGTTTTTAATTTTTTATTTTAATTTTTAATTTTTCAATTTTCGTTTTTCATTTTTACATTTTTTATTTCTCTTTTTATACCCTATACCACTATATGGTTTGGGTATAATGACTTTGTGCTGCTGTTTGTAACTACCAAAAATATTTGACCTAGATCTATCTTTTATTATACCGATCGACTCAGAATCACTTTCATTTTTTATTTTTTTTTATTTTGTACTTTTTATTTTTTAATTTTAATTTTTCATTTTTTATTATTCATTTTTTATTTTTCATTTTTTATTTTTCATCTTTCATTTTTCATTTTTTATTTTTTATTTTTCATTTTTCGTTTTCTGTTTTTTATTTTTTATTTTTCTTTTTTATTTTTCATTATTCATTTTTCGTTTTTCATTTTTCATTTATTATTTTTCATTTTTCTTTTTTCATTTTTCGTTTTTAATTTTTTATTTTTCATTTTTCGTTTTTAATTTTTCATTTTTTGTTTTTTATTTTTCATTTTTTATTTTTCTTTTCTAATTTTTTATTTTTCGTTTTTAATTTTTCATTTTTAATTTTTCATTTTTCATTCTTCATTTTTCGTTTTTCATTTTTCATTTATTATTTTTCATTTTTCTTTTTTCATTTTTCGTTTTTAATTTTTTATTTTTCATTTTTCGTTTTTCATTTTTTGTTTTTTATTTTTAATTTTTTATTTTTCTTTTCTAATTTTTTATTTTTCGTTTTTAATTTTTCATTTTTAATTTTTCATTTTCATTTTTCATTCTTCATTTTTCATTTTTCATTTTTTATTTTTCATTTTGCATTTTTTATTTTTTATTTTTAGTTTTTCATTTTTTATTTTTCATTTTTCACATTTTATTTAAAATTTTTTCACCAATACAATCATAAGTCACACCGATTTTGTCTGAGGTCTTACACTGTTTTTGTGATTGTATTGTAAAATAGATTTTTACCCCCCTGTGCGTATAGATGTTTACACACCAAAAAACTTGACACTCAAACTTGGTTTATGTGTATTTTCTATATCAAAATAGTTGGACCAAGGAGATAGGCATGGTATAGGGTATCGTATAGTCGGTTTAAACCGACTATAATTTTCTTTTTTACATTTTAGTACTTTAAAAATATTATTCTCTTTTCGGAAATTATTGTTTAGAAAAGCTAAATGGGTACACGTAGAAAACAGATTCATTATGGTAACCGAATTTATTGTCAACCGAAATGCGATTAAATTTATAGCCGGATTTTGGGTTGATTGAGATTACAATTCTGTTGTGTGAACAGCAAATATTTTAAAACAATAGAAATTTATTAACTGATATTAAATTTCAGTTGATATAATCAAAAATTCTGTTGTTCATCATTAGAATCATTCGGTTGTTGAAATTTTTCTCTGTGTCTACTAACATTTTATTTTATTCACAGCAGGTGATTTTTTTTTGTTATGTTTTGTTTTTATGTGAGATGTCAAGAGTTGGCCAATTTTTGCTAAATATAATATTATATTTAAAAAAAGTTGACACACATAATTCTACTCTCTTTTTTTTATATTCTTTTTTATAAGTGACACCTGATGTTTGTTTTTTAAAGCTTATAACCAGCCGTAGCCATAAATGGAAAACATTTTCTTTTCTTTTTTTGTTTGGCAATTAGTTTTCTTTATAAAACCATAATAATATGAAATTTAACCAATGTAAATAAAACCAAGATAAACATTAGATTTAAAGGAAATTAAAACCACATTGTTTATATTTTCTTATTGAAATCTAACGTTTGTACGAGTACGAGTACTCACGTTGTTCAAATTTAAATCTGACATAAATACTTAAAATTGGGAGAAAAACTCTATTATTTCTTTAGTATATGTTGGAGCTAAAAGTAAGAAATAAAAAAACGCCTTTCAAAATCCACATTCCTTTACCATAATATCAAGCTTGTTGTACGATTTTTTTTTTCTTTAAACTCTTTTGAGTTACAAATCATTTTATCAACATACATATAAATTTAAACGTATCTAAGTTGCACATCGCACTGTCCACAGATAAGTCTTTTTAGAACAAGTGCAACATTTAAAACAACAATTTGTTAAGTTTTTTTTTTCTTTCTTCTACTATTATTATAACAAGAAGTAAAACTATCAGTTGCAGCATGATTTAACATTAAAGTGTATAAGGTTTTTTTATAACAAACGTTTTTAAATGTTGTTGGTATGCAAAATTCAAAGATTATTTATGGGCAAAAATTTTTTCATAATATTCTAATCAAAATTATCAGATATTAAGGGAAAACCGACTGCACATATTAAAAGAGACCCATTCTCTTAAGTCCAACTAATTTTTTGGCTGCAGATATGAAAAAGTTCATATCGGATGCTATATTTGCAGTGAGTGACAATACAATGGAAACTTTTGACAAAATATATTTTTGACGACTTGAACGGTCAATACCAAAAAATTGAATCATAAAATTTAAAAGTTTTATTAATTTAAAAATATTAACATAAAATAGCTTAACTTCAGAAAAAGAAAATAGAAAACCTAAAAATATTAATTTTTATGCTGGTGACAAAACATTGGAGACCTTTGCTATTTAATAATTGAAAACTTTCGCTCTATTTTTGGTTTAAATATTTTGTTGGGTATCCATTATTATTAAGCACTACTACTTAATACCGCCGAGGTATGGAGTCAATTAAGTTGTTGACGATATCCTTTGAAATTTTTTGCCACTCTGAATTAATATAAGGTGCGTAATGAAGCAATTCGGACTTTTATTTATGGTTTTTGGCCATGTGTGAACTGATGAATCTTGATGAAAAAACACTTTCTTTTTCGCCAATTGCGGCCTTTTTCCTTAATCGCTGCAATAACTTCTTCCTTTTTGAAGAAATCAATAAATATTATTTCTCTCGCATTCCGATACTATAACCTGGCTGCAGATGGAACTCTTTTCGCTTTCTTTGGATATGATTCTCTCATTTCAGTCCAGTGTTTTGACTGTTCCTTTGTCTGAGGTGTGAAATGCTGAATTATGCCTCACCCCCGGTTACGAATCAATACAAAAACTCGGTTTTAATTGCGATGAAACATCACCAAATACTCTATTGAAATATCTTCACGACGCTGTTTTTGTTCTATTGTGAGAAAACGCGGCACCCATCTTGCGGACAGTTTTCTCATCTCCTAATTTCGATTACTTTCAGCCGATGATCATCCAATACCATATTGCGAATTTTTCTTAAGCATTTCTGGCGTGGCCCCCTCAATTGGTCGACCACTACGGTGGTCGTTTTGGCAGCTCGTACGGTCTCGATTAAACTCTACCATCCAATATTTTACAGTCGAGCTGTGTAGAATCTAGCTCGGCTGTAATACTGATTGGACTGGCGCGCTGGAAGGGCGCTTATTAATTTAAGTCCGTCTGTTTGTTTGGGGCGGATTTTTGTAACTGAGTTATCACCACATTCCCGACTAGCTAGAGCTCTTAAACTTTCAGCAATATTTAACAATTTCCTAAATGATTTGATCATTTTTTCTCGCGGTTAACCTGAAAGCGTTTTTGTTGCGGCCGGTTTTTCGGACTAGCTAGTAACTTGAAACTTCCAGTAAATGACAACACATTATTTAATCATGATTTGAGCATATTTTCTCGCAGTTAACCTGAAAGCTGATTTTTAAACTCTTTCTTTTAACTCATACTCTCTGTCTGTCTGTCTGTCTGCCATGGGGCAACCCCATTTCCCCTCATCCAATTGATCTAAAACTTGGCCCATAGTCTTGTTGTGACTAAAGATTAATTTTTGGGTAGTCGCGCACAGTCACGCGTAGTCACGCACAGTCACGAAGTGCTTTAAAGCCCATTTCCCCTTATTCGATCGATCTGAAACTAGGTCGATAGACTTGCCGTGAAAGAAGATTAACTTTGACATAGTCACGCTTAGTCACGCACAGTCACGGAGTGATTTAAACCCCATTTCCCCTCATCCGATCGTCCATAGACTTGTTGTGGTCAAAGATTAATTTTCAGATAGTCACACACAGTCGCGCATAGTCATGCCCAGTCACGGAGTGATTTAAACCCCATTTCCCCTCATACAATCAATCTGAAATTTGGTCAACAGACTTCTTGTCACCAAATATTAACTTAAAGATAGTCACGCATAGTTACACCCAGTCACGGAGTGATTTAAACCCCATTTCCCTTCAGCCAATCAATCTGAAACTTGGTCCATAGACTTGTTGTGACCAAAGATTTATTTTAAAATAGTCACGCAAAGTCACGCACAGTCACGGAGAGATTCAAAACGCATATGCATAAGGAAAGAAAGAGTTTTAATAAAAACTTTGTTTTTATGGGTTAGATTATTATAATTGAAATTTTACCAGCTTCCGACTAGCTAGATAGAGCCTTGAAACTTTCAGGGAATTACCTGACCACACAATATTAAATCATGATTTGATCGTGATTATTAAATCATGTTTTATATATTTCAAATATGCATACAAAATGGAAACATGTGTATCTAAAGTTAAAAATATGCATTTATTAATGATTAATTTCAATATTTTTTAATATGACAAAAATACAAAAACAAAAAAAAATCAGTATCGTTGTTTTGTTTACAAATCTACATTATAAAATCACATAAATTACAAAACTTAATTTAAAGTCTCATATACATATGTAAATAAACAAGTTTTTGTACCCTATACCAGTGTGTGGTCAGGATACAATGACTTGGCGCTGATGTTTGCTAGCAAAAATATTTGATCTAGAAACATTTTTTATTATACTGATCGACTCAGAATCACTTTTTGAGTCGATTTAGCGATGTCCATCTGTCTGTCCGTCCGTCTGTGTGTCCATGTAAATCTTGTAGTCCAACTAAAGATAGAAAAATAAATATATTTTGATGAAATTTGGTATATAAGCTTCTATCGGCCAGAGGTCGAATGATATTGAAATTGGTGAAGATCGGTGCATCTTCAGATCTAGTCCCCATACAAATGACCCTTATGAGATCGACTTGTATTGCCATAAGATCCAAATTATCATATAGATCTTGATCAAATTTGGTTTTTGTGTGTTTATTACTCCGATTAATTAATAGTCCAAATTTAAACCCTGTAAAACACTTCTTAGTCATAAGCCCCATATAAAGCTTCTTCCCGATCTTCACTTTAATCGATCAAACAACAAAATTATTGCACAGATTTTTCTAATATTTAGTTTGTATATGTTTTTGCAAAAAATAAGTTTTTTCACGTTATTATTCATTAATTCTTCACTTTTTTTTATGTGAATTAATAACAACTAGCAGATTTCAGCGCTCGAAATTCGAGTGCAAATTCTAACCAACTTTTTTGCAACTTAGCCAATTCATAAACCAACACCTTTTTAGTTTTTTATTATTGTGAATGAAGAAAACAAACTTACAAACACATTAACAAATTTAATAAACACACACATAGCATTGTGTAATTTTATGCATGTGTTAATAGCAACTTTAAATGGAATTTACTCAAAATAAAGGCAAAAATTTTAAAATCTGTAAGTCTGGTGAATAGCTAAAAACAAATACCTTTCAAAAAATATACGTTTTGTCAAAATCGGGATAAAGCGGTAGAACAAAAAATCGGTCACAAGAAATCGCCTAGCCTATTAATATTATAAATTATTCATATCTTTAAACAAATTCTGATTATACTCGTAAAGTCCAGCCAGTGCCAAATTTAATTGCTCTTTGATGTATAAAAAAAAATCATGTGAGTCCGATCACAGGTGGAGATGTGTAAACATCTGGTAATAAATAAAATGCAGAAAACAGCGACAAAAAGGTTATTACATATCATAATTTTTCACCAAACAATCATGTGACACCGATTTGTCTTAATGCTTACATGTTACGCGTAAGATCTTACGCTCACATATTACGTTGTTTTTGTGATTGTATTGTGAATTAGAAATTTACCCCCCTGCGCGTATAGATGTTTACACATCAAAAATATGTTTCCAAATAATTGACTTTATAAGATATGGTCAGGACCGGTAAATTGTGTGACCTAGTCGCCGTGTAAATTAGCAACCGATATGAACTTTTTTATATAATAACAACGCCACTCAAATTTGGCTTATGTTTATTTTCTATACTCAATTAATTGGAACTGAAACCCCTTCTTTTTGTTTTTAATTAATTAAAACTGAGAAAAAGTAAGATACCGGCAATTTTTAAATCCATCAATAAATATGGAAATAAATATAAATTATAGCAAAATATTCGAATATATATGGACTAACAAAACGATGTCATTTTATTGCAAGTTTGTGTATTCGCAAAGATATTTTATTTCCGTTGAACTAAAAAGTTTTTTTTCCACAATTTCATTCTATATAACTCCGAAACTTTTGCGCATATAAAAAAGTAATATTAGCACAACTTAGATGTAATTTAAATTAGAATTTTGTTGGTGTTTTTATAACAAAATTGGTCAAGTTGTTCTCAAGTTATGATAAAATCGGTGGAGCATCCTCTTAAAAATTTCCAAAACTTAAAAAAAATTAATTTAAAAAAACGTAGCCATAGAATTTTAAATTTCAACTGTTGTTAGAGAACACATCTTTATCTTTATCTTAGTTTTTTTTTCTGTTCCATAGTGTAATTAAAGAATTTAATATGTCCCATACCCAATTGTTATAAAAATGCATTTTCAATGAGTAATTATCTCACATTTGAATTATAATGTTTAGACATTGTAATTAGAGATGCCAACATTTTTTTGAGCAAAAAGCGCAATAAGTGCTAAAAGAGCGCTTAAAAGCATTAAATTAAAAATAAAAGCTAGTATTTGATGTTTTTTAAGTGAATAGCAATTTAAAAAAAATCTAAAAAATATACGAAAACATTTTTATTAGAACTGATAATTTTCCAAGAAAATTCAATCATGTTCTTCCTCATTTTCAGGCCACGATATTGTTTTTATATAAAAGTTTTATATGATTGCAGAAATTTTATATTTAGTACAACATTAATTTTACATTTTTAGTCAATATTTAATTTGTGTTAAAGAATTAAAGAATTTTTAAATATTCATTGCACTGAACACTCTTTCGACTTCAGTTTAGTAAGGAAAAGTTAATAAATCTCTAACGAAACTTAATTCAAAAACGGTTATTACTGACTGACCTTCGGAAATCATGTACTTAAATCCAAAATAAATCAATTCTATATCGATTTTTTCATTTACTTACATAAAAATTTCTTATATAATTTTCGTACTTTACGATTTTTTTTAGCTTTGAAAAGTTCATTTATAAATTTTTTTTTTTAATTGAGTAATGAATTCTTTTTAATATTTTGAAATTGGATTTGATATTAGCTCTCATTTTGTGTACTCTATTTGATAATTTGTTTGTCCGATTCTTCAATATTATTGTTAAAAGACGACTTTTCAAAACTATAACATAAATAGCAAATTTCATTAAGGACAGAGTCGATTTCGTTATAAAATCAAATTTTTCAGCAGATATCTATAATATTAATAGGCTAGGCGATTTCTTGTGACCGTTGTTTTATTCTACCGTTTTATCCCAGTTTTGACAAAACGCATATTTTTTGAAAGGTATTTCTTTTTAGCCGTTTTGCAGATTTACAGATATTTAAATTTTTTC
The DNA here is from genome assembly GCA_963682025.1 of Cordilura impudica. Lineage (NCBI taxonomy): Eukaryota > Metazoa > Arthropoda > Insecta > Diptera > Scathophagidae > Cordilura > Cordilura impudica. The sequence continues at coordinate 9,861,195 of OY821520.1, forward strand.
CTTTATTTTGTGTAAATTGCATTTAAAGTTGCTACTAACACATACATAAAATTATACAATGCTTTGGGGGTGTTTATTAAATTTGTTAATGTGTTTGTAAGTTTGTTTTCTTCAAATTAGGAAAAAAGTTGCCTAGAATTTGCACTCGAATTTCGAGCGCTGGAATCTGCTAGTAGCTATAATTATAATGCTTTTCAATTTTTTTCGATATTTGTACATCTGATAAAATTGAGGCCATCTAAGTAAATGATATAAATATAATTCTAATATATACAATTATGTTTGACATTAACTGTTGTAGTTACAAAAAGCGCTAAAAGCACTTAAAAAGGAAAAGTGAGAACTCCTTTTATAAAAAGCGTTAAATTGAAAAAAATCGCTTTTTGGGCTATCAAAATGCGCTAAATTCTTTTTATTTTTGTTGTGCTGTTCTTTGGGAATATATTTTGATTTTTTTTTTTTTTTCTTTTTGCTTACAAATTATAATTAACAGTTTTTTATATGAAAAAAAAAACAAAGCTGTTGATGACAGAAGATGATGATTGGTGAGAAAATTGTAGGTCGTTTTAAATATTTTTCTTGTGGGTTTTTGTTATTGACAGCTATAGAGTAGGTTTCACGAATAATTTCAATGAGCTATTGGTATAACTTTGGAAGATTTTTAAGCACACCTGGGCGGAATTGACGAGTGTAAAAACTAAAACACAAAAAGTGAGTATAGGGTTTAATAGCACTATATCACCACTTCCAAAAAGAAAACAATAAATATATAAAATAAAAAATAAAAAAGTCGCTAAGAGAATTTTCGAAATATGGCAATTTGAGCAATTTTTCGCGAAGATTGTTTTTTTTTTATTTTTTTTTTTTGCTATAATTTTTTAAAATTTTTTTTTTTTTTTGATTTTTTTTCTTTTCGCAACAAAAAATAGTTGGTCTTGAATGTACTCAATAAACCCCATTGAAAGAAAAAAAGAAAAAGTTGGAACGGTTTTCAAGTAACGGCCATTTTATTTATTTATTTCTCTGTTAATTTTTTGTTTATTTTTTATTTCTTTTAACTAATTTTTTTAATTATATAGAATTCTTATATAAAAAGGTTAATAAATAAAAAAGTTTCGGTGTCACCCCACTAGAAATGTGCGAATAACAAAAAAATGAGAGATACAAAGTTTTGGGTCAATCAAAAAAATTTACAGGTGCCTCAACGCGACTGAAAATTTCAAGTATGTTTATATGAAGAAAATATGACTTTTTTTTTTCAGATTTTACGAAAATTTCGTTCTATGTATATGAATCGATTTCAGTACTAAATTATCTCTAATTATCTTTTTCGATTTTAAGAAATTAATTAAAGCCATAATTTTTTTTGGTTTCTATACCTATAGGCACTCAGACATAAAGAATTGTTTTATTACCACGTCTTTAACCTATTGCGCAATGAGACCATAGATGGAAAATTTTTTTTTATAAAATTTTCAAAACTCTTTTTTTTAGTTTTAAAAAATTTTCTTAAACAAAATTCCAAAAAATAGATCTGGAACTTACAAATTTTATTAGATATATGTTACAGATTAACTGTGTGAATTTTTAAGTAAATTCGTCTTGCAGAATTTTTTTTAAAAGGAATTTTTTTTGCGGATTTCGAGAAAAATTAATTTTTTGTGAAATATTCAGTAAATGTACTCTTTCTAAATACTTTCTATCAAAAATTTTTCAGTTTTCTACTTTTAAATGTTATATTTTATCTTAATAGCCTAGGGTTTCTAAAAAAAAAATTATATGACCCCATTAACCCTTTTGGACCTGGGGTCGCATATGACCCCAAGCTAACGAAAGCCAATTTATTTTAAAAAATCACATATTTTGTAAGTGCTGTTGAATTTTTAGATGCGAAGCTTAAAATATACATAATAACCAAATGTGCAGGTCTTCCATGCAAAAAATTTTGAATAAATCGAACAACGTTAACCCATTCTTTGCCGAAGCCAAACTTTGAATTTTTAATGTATTTTAAAAACTAATTGTTCTAGTAAACTCGATGAAACCCTAACTGTGGGTTGGGAAATATAATTGTGCTATATTTTGCCGATTTTTATAATTTGATGGTTTATAATTTGACGGCATTAACCCATTTGTACTTAGCGCCACAAATGACCCGAAGTTAGTGTAGGACGATTAAGCCAAAAAAATCAAATATTTGGCAAATACTGCTGAATTTTGGATAATTTTAACCCTAGGAGCACATAAGGGTAAGTTTTCGTAAAATACAGCACTTAAAAAATATTTGATTTTTTTAAATAATTTGTCTTTCATTAGCTTGGGGTCATATGCGACCCCAAGTCCAAAAGGGTTAATAGGCTCATATTATTTTCTTCTGAAACCCTAGGCTATTAAGATAAAATAAAACATTTGAAAGTAGAAAACTGATAAATTTTTGATACAAAATATTTAGATAGAGAATTTACTGAATATTTCACAAAAAACTCATATTTCTCGAAATTCACAAAAAAAAATCTTTCTAAAAAAAATTCTGGCAGAGAAATTTACTTAAAAATTTACACAGTTAATCTCTAGCATATAGTTAACAAAACTTTAAAGTGCCAGATCCATTTTTTTTAAATTTTGTAAAAGAAAATTGCTTAAAACTTAAAAAAGGAGTTTTCAAAATTTTATCAAAGAAATTTTTCATCTTTGGTCTCAATTCGTAATAGGTTAAAAACGTGGTAATAAAACAATACTTTATGTCTGAGTGCCCATATGTATAGAGACCAATAAAATATGGCTTTAAATAATTTCTTAAAGTCGAAAAAATTTCCGTCAAATTTCACTACCTAGTTTATTTTTTTTTTTTTTTGCACAAAAGTGGCCTGGGGCATTCGCTATTTCTTGGCGAGTGTTTCTTCGATTTTGAAGTTATATAGCTTTTTCAAGAGGTAATTTAGTACTGAAATCGATTCATATAATAGCTTGTCGAAAAAATTAAACTATAGAACGAAATTTTCGTAAAATCTGAAAAAAGTTGTATTTCGCTCTTATAAACACATTTGAAATTTTCAGTCGCGTTGAAACATTTTTTTGATTGACCCAGAACTTTGTATTTCTCAGTGTTTTTGCTAATCGCATATTTCTAGGGGGTGAGACTTAAATTCGAACATTTTCTTCCTCCGTATAATGAAGGGCTACCCTAATGTACATATGTATATAATCAGCCCTGTTCTTGAAACGTTGTTATTTGAATAAGAATGAATTTGAAATAACATGAAATGGAAATTTTGGGTTTCTTGAAAACACAAATTTTATATTTTCGAAGTATTTTTCGAAATCGTATTTTTTATTGTCAAATGACATGAAACATATGGTGTAGCTTCAGAACCATATGTTATCTAGAAACAGAGGTGCCATATGGTTCTTTAGTCACTCTCACAAAAAAAACCTTAAGTAATTTTTGCATATTTTCTTTTAAAATAACATTTTACTTGTTCATTTAATTGTTTTTGTCTTTAATTTCATTTAATTAAGAATGACTTCTCTTTTTGAAATAAGTTAGGCATCACCAAAGAAAATTCGAAATTCAAATAAATTCGATTTGACTGGCATCACTACTGTTTCGAACATAAACAAAGTTGTGGCAGTCATATGCTAAAAAAAATAAAAATATGTGATTTGAGTGAAATATTATTTTAAATTCCTTTATTCGTAATAATTAGTACATAAAGAACAACATCATCTCCAAAGGTGTGTTTTATTTACACTGACTACTGATTACGAGTTTTTTTTTTTTAAATCAGCGCAAAATGTAGACCTTTTTTAAAATCGTTTTTTTTTTTTCCATAAAATTAATATCTAATTTTTTAAAATAATGACAAGAGTTCAATAAAAAACATGTTAGAGTTTAAATATCAATTAGTTTTTTGATCTCTTAAGACCTTCTTAGTAGAAAAAAAGGGCATTTGTTTTGATTTCACAAAGCCTTTTCTATGTGAATTAGAACGAGAAAAAATATTCTTTTTGAAATTAGAGAACAGCAAAAAACTCGTAGATTTAAGAATTTTTTCATTTACGAGTTTTTTTTGTTTGTGATAGTGGTTTCAAGAACAGGGGGTGAATATGTTTTTTAATGCTTTTTTTCTTACTCATATTATATTTAAATTAATAACAAATAAATTATAAATTTAATTATATTAAAGAAATAAAAAAATTCTTTAAGCCTTTGTGAAAAATTTCTCAAATCGCCGTATGTCGAAAAATTTTTGAAGATTTTTTTTTACAACTTTTTCTTTTTTTTAATTTTTTGGCATTTTTTATAACACAAAATATTAGGATTGAAAGTATTTAATAAATCCAATTGAAAGAAAAAAATCATTGGAATGGTTTTCATGTAATGGCCATTTCATTTATTTTTTTTTTTTTAGTTTTATGTTTTACTTTTTAATTAAATGAATTAAATGAATTTTTTAATAATATAGTATTATTTTTTCTTTTTTTATATATACTAGCAGATTCCAGCCCTCGAAATTCGAGCGCAAATTTAGGAAATTTTATTTTTCATTAAATAAAGACCCTAAAAGTATGCTAATCAATTATAGCCAATTCACAAATCAACACAAAAAACAAACTCATCTTTATTACAACCACATTAACAAATTTAATAAACACACACATAGTATTTGTATAATTTTATGTTTGTGTTAGTAACAACTCTGAATGCAATTTACTCAAAATAAAGGAAAAAATTAAAAAATCTGTAAATCTGCAAATCGGCTAAAAAGAAATACCTTTCAAATAATATACGTTTGGTCAAAATCGGGATAAAACGATAGAACAAAACATCAGTCACAAGATATCGCGTAGCCTATTAATATTATAGATAATTTGTTTGTTTTCTAATTCATTTTGTATTTAAATTAATAATAAATGAAAATAATAAGTAAATAAAAATAAATTTAGTTATATTGAATAAAAAAAATTTAGCGCAAAAAACAAAAAAAAAATTTTTTTAATTTTTCGCAAAACCTCAAATCGCCATGTCTCGAAAATCCTCTTAGCGATATTTTTTTTTTTTTTCTGAAGCCCTATACTCACTTTTTCTGGAGTATTTTTTTCAGCAGTTCGTCAATTCCCCCCATGTGTATGAGAGAAAGTCCAATTTTAAATATCTTAAAATTTAGATAAATATACAAATAGTTAACAAAAACTACGTTTCTCTCTTTCTGTAACTGCTAATTTAGCATTTAAATTGTAATTAACTCCTAAATGCCATATTTCGAATCTCACCATTAACTTAAGATTTTCATTTCCTTGGAAAAACTGCAAGAAACATCTGCACAAAAACATATCATACCACACTTTTATGTCCAAATGAACATGCGTACCGAATTTAGTAAACAATTTTACTATCGCGTGAAAGTTTTATTTCTCTGGCCATTATCATCATGATCATCTGTCGACTACAGCGAAGCCAAGCAACTTTTAAATGGTTTAAGAAAAACGAAATTATGCAACAATTTTTTTTTTTTTGCAATTTTAATGGTCACCGAATATACAATTGACTTAGCACAAATGAAATAAAAAATAAATTTAAAAACAACAATCAATCATTTTTTAATTTTAAAAAAAAAGTTTATTTCTCTGTGACATTTTTTGTTACAACATTTAAATGCATGAAAATTAAACAAAAACATATGTTAGTTATTTATATTTAAAAAAAAAAAAAAAACAATTATAACTCACCAAAAAAAAAAAAAATAAGTAAGATGATTACAAATGTTTTCATTGTGAGTGTTTTTAACCCCAGTTTGTTGCAATTCGCATAACTTTATGTTGTTGTACTATATTAAACATTAACTTTTCATAAAAGAGTTTACGTTCAATTTCTCCTTGAACTACGTCCCTCATATAAACTACTTACAGAAATTTCACTTAAGACTACCTTCACCTACATATAATTGACCATGAACGAAACAAGAATTTTTAAAATTCTAGCCGCAGACTTGCATTGAGATTTGTTGATTGACTTTGCATATGCCAGACGAAGAGGGAATCGATTCAATAACGTTACCCAATATTTTCCTTATAACGAACCGCGTTCCATTTTATAATTTTGGTGCATTTAGGTTTCAAAGCAGTATAAGTGGTGGTCCAAGTTTCAAGAGTAAATTATGTGGTGGAAGACCTGATAAATCAAGTCAGTTCGAAATTCCACTACTTCATATTGTTCTATCATAACTGATGATGTCGTTACAGAAGTCTGTAAAGCTCTCCACGTCATAGAAATCGAGATATCTGGTATTCAATAGTTTCTTTGTAAGGGAGGTCTAAGCCTATTTATCGGATCCCGGCCAGTTACAGCAGGGCTACTAATATTAATAACAGATAACCTGGCACAAATTTCCAAAACTCTCCATAAACGAGATATGTGATATTGAATAATTACTTTATGTGGGAGATGCCACGCCTCTTGATGCAATATAAAAATTCCGTCACTGAACTGCTACGCAAACAGGCGAGAAATGAGTGTGCCAGAGTCTTCGTGCTAAAGTTCTTTCTGCTCCTCGGGGCAGCAAGAGCTTTTGGTCATTTGTTAAAAGAGTAAAGAATAGTGCCAGTTTTGCTATTCCAACTCTTATAATGAATGAACTGACCCGGTTGATAAGGTCAAAAAAACTCATTTTTGCCGGATAGCAATCAACCACTGCCCGAACTCGAAAGAGTATCTTGTACTATGCCTAAAATATTCTTTGGAGCACGTGGAGTTAAAAAGGTTCTTTCGGATCTCAACATTAATAAGTCTCCGGGACCCGATGGTATACCAGCACTAGTGTTGAAACAGTGCTCTTCAACGCTAGCCAGTCCATTGGCCAACCTTTTCAGCTTTTCGTACCATGCAGGAGTCTTTCCCTCTTGCTGCCTAAAATATTCTTCCGAGCACATGCAGTTAAAAATATTCTTTCGGGTCTCAACATTAATAAGTCTCTGGAACCGGATGATATACCAGCACTGGTGCTGAAACAGTGCTCTTCGACCCTAGCCAGTCCATTGGTCAACCTTTTCAGCCTTTCGTACCGTGCGCGAGTCTTTCCCTCTTGCTGGAAAGTTGCTAATGTCCAATCAATCCCTAAAAAAAGTGCGGCTAATAACCCTGAAAATTACCGTCCAATTGCAATCTGCTCTGCGCTCTCAATGGTGATGGAGGGCATGATCAATTTCCATCTTGTGAACTACCTAGAGGCCAACTCACTTCTTAATGATCGACAGTATGGTTTCCGTAGAAATCGTTCCACGGGAGACCTGTTAGCTGTACTTTCTGAGCGCTATAGTCGATCCATTCGCAATTTTGGCGAAAGTAAAGTGGTTGCTCTAGATATTTCCAAGGCATTCGATCGTGTGTGGCACGGTGCATTGATATCAAAGCTTATTGCATTTGGGGTCGGTTATGACTTCTCTCGATTTATAGCGAGTTTACTTAGAAACCGAACAATACGTGTTATTATTGATGGGGTCTCTTGTATGAGTTTCAGCTTAATTCGGTGGTACCCCAAAGTTCCGTTCTTTATCCTTCTCTTTTCCTTATCTTTCTGAACGACCTTCTTGGTCAAACTTTTAACTCTATATACGCTTTCGCAGATCACAGCAGAATTTGTCATTCATTTTCCTTTAATTGCATTCATTTTCCAATTGGAGGTTGGGAGCAAAAGGCGGACAATGAATGAGTGGGATAAAGCGAATGTTCTGAAGACTCAATGTTGTATGTTGACCCATAGGGCCAAGAATTCAACATTATCGTCTGTATATATGGGTGGTATAGGTATTGAGGAATCGGATACTCTTGATGTTCTAGGCATGAGAATTCAATGTGATGTTCGTTGGAACAACATGTTTTTCATGTGTCGCAAGAAGCATTCAAGTGTCTTGGTTTTCTAAAACGGTGCAAAAATTACTTTACACCTTCTTATTTCCTTAAAATCTATACCACTTACATCCCTTATATGGGCAGGAGCTTCGAAGTCTATTTTGGAGCTACTGGACCGTATGCAAAGGAGGGCGTTGATGATCATTAATACCAGTAGGGTATCCAACTTAATTGCCTCATTGGAACATCGTCGGAATGTGAGTTGTGCAGAACTGTTCTATAGATACTACCATGGGAAATGTTCTTCTGAGATTAGCGAACTTATTCCAAGTGTCCGAGTACCCACTTCTCTAGTCGTTGTGGACTAAACTCCCCGCACAGGTCTTTCCTGACAGTTATAATCTAATAAAATTTAAGTCAAATATCCACAAACACCACTCCCTCTTTCTTCCCTCCCCTAACCTATTTTCCTGAGATCAACACAATGCACTGCATCTGTAGGGGCCATCCCCTTAATGTTGCTCAATAAATAAAAAATACCGCCCATTTTCAGTAAGGCTACTCATGAGTAGCGTTAGTCTCCCTTATGTATTACTCAAGGTATACGATATTAAAAATTCCGTTCATTTTCGGCATGGCTACTCATAGTGGTAACTAATGACAAATGACAAATTTCCAAAGCTGTACCTGTCGTAGTACTCGAGAGATATTTAATATGTACTTTGCATGGCCAGTACCACGCTTACTGATCAAATACCGCCCAGTAGCAAGAATACTTACACTATTATGCTTTGAAATCACGCAAAGTATCGTTACTCTCCCTTTTATTTACTCAAGCTATAGGATATTGAAAGTTCACTTTGTATGGGAGGTGACACGCCCACTTATCCGATCCAATTTATCCGATCGACACGGGTACTCATAACAGTAATGGATATTTGTTAAATTTAATATTTTCTTCGTATGGGAGGTAGCACGCCTACTAATCCAATGCCAACCATTTTCAGCACTAATAACCTGTGAAATCACGCAAAGTATCGCTACTCTCTCTTTTATTTACTCAAGCTATGGGATATTGAAAGTTCACTTTGTATGCGAAGTGACACTCCCACTTTTTTTTGGAAACATCATTAAAATCGGTCCAGTCGATCTTCAGTTATAAATGATAAAGGGTTTTTCAACAGGGACGCTACAAAAGTAGAAAGACAGGGAGAGCAAACGACGCCATATTTCTTGCCGCTCTTTTGACATTTCTCTTCAGTAAGGTCTGCCATTTCATGATGGAAAGATATACGAGCCAACAACGAGTCAAAATTATTAAAATTTACTACCGAAATTCGGAGTCAGTGGCCTCAACGTTAAGAGCAATTTATGGTCGTCGTAATCGTCTTAGCAGATCAACAATTGAGCATCTAGTGGAAAAATTTGAATCCACAGGCACACTACAAAATGTTCCCGTGCCAGTGAGACAAAGAAGTGCCCATAGTGTCGAGAATATTGCTTCCGCTGAGGCTTCAGTTAAAGAAAGCCCAAATGTGTCTCTCACACGTCGTTCTCAAGCGTTGGGCATTTCTGTGACGTCGTTGTGGCGAATTTTGCGAAAAGATCTTGGCCTACATCCTTACAAGATCAAATTGACGCAAGAACTAAAGCCGCTTGACCACCAGAAGCGTCGTATGTTCGTGAATCGGGCTGAGCAACAACTTGAAAATGATTCGGATTTTCATCGAAAAATCATCTTCAGCGATGAGGCTCATTTCTGGCTGAATGGCTTCGTCAATAAACAAAATATGCGTTATTGGTCAGACAGTAATCCACACGTACTCCACGAGTCATCATTGCATCCTGAAAAAAATTATGGTTTGATGCGGTTTATGGGCCGGCGGCGTCATTGGGCCGTACTTCTTCCGCGATGATCAAGACCGGCACGTTACTGAATGGGAATCGCTACCGTTCAATGATAACCGAATATTTTTGGCCCCAATTGGATGATATGGACTTGAGGACATGTGGTTCCAACAGGACGGCGCCACAAGTCACACAGCGAATGTCACAATCAATTTATTGGAAACCAAGTTTGGAGAACGTGTTATCTCACGAAATGGTCCAGTCGATTGGCCGCCTCGGTCGTGCGATTTGACGCCGTTGGACTATTTCCTGTGGGTCTACGTCAAGTCTATGGTCTATGCCAACAAGCCAGCGACGATTGATGAACTTCGTACGAATATCGAACGTGAAATTGCAGCAGTATCGGCCGATTTATGCTTGAAAACCATCGAAAATTGGGTTCAGTGTCTGGACTTCTGCAAGCGTGCCCGTGGTGGCCATGCAAAAGAGGTCGATTTCCATACATAATGGCATCGAACTTACTTTCACAGGAAAAAAGAATTTCATTGATATCCAAAACCGTTTTTGTTTTATTTAAAAAAACTTTTGTAGCGCTCTTATTGAAAAACCCTTTATAACTAACCTGACTTTATATAGATCTAAGATGTTTCAAAACACCACAGAAAGTTTTAAAAAAAACATTCGAAAAATTAAACAAAAAACAAGAAGAATCAATACCATTGAACCATTGTATTTATTCGATATAAGAATATCGGTTGGGTTTTCATGTTTTCGATAATTTTTAAATAAATAGCTATAAAAAATTTGTTTTCCTAAAACAAATGTTCAATAATTTCAAAAGTTAAATGCTTTCAAAAAGAAAAATGGGTCATCAAAGTCATAAACTAAAATTCCTAAAAATTAAAAAAAAAAATAAATAAAACTAAGAAAATAAAACTTTCTTTATGGGAGTAAAGCTATTTTAAAAAAAATGTTTTTTTTTCATCTTTTAATAATTTAATGAACAACTAAAATGTAGTAACTGATAACACAAACAATAATGCCGCTCTTTTGTTGCCGGTGCAGGGTTAATTTTGAAAAAACTTTTTACTTTCATTTTATCTCGTCACATACATATTTCTTAAACATTTCTTTGGTAACTATTTACTGTTTACTTAAATGTTAATTGTAAATTTACTACCGTACAATTTTTTTTTTTAACAAATGCTAAAGAGATTTTCATGAAAAAAAAATGAAACTTGTTACGAAATCAAAAAAAAAAACATACATACCGGCATGTATATGTATGTTAACTTAATAAAAAGAAATTACTTAATACGATTTAATAAAAATAATTGTGTAGGATTCATTACGTTTTTTACTCAAAAAAATAAATAAATAAAAAAAACAATTCTGAAGAAAATTCTCAAACCAGTAAAAAAATAACTCATGTGTTTTGTGTTATTGTTAATTATTTCGTAAACAAGTTCAAGTTTATTTTTTTAATCTATTTATTAACAGCAATTTGCCAATTGGGAACCAAACGAACATAACGCATTTGCATGTAATTTTTTTGTATCTCTGTTTTTTTTTTTGTAGTTCACCTTTTTTTTTATATCATACGAGTACACATGTCTAATACAAGTTTGTTTATAAATTTCCTTAACAAAAACAAAGATTTAAAATATTTTTGTAAATCAGGTTTTTTATAATTTTTGTTTCTCGTATCTTTAAGTCACTTACCGCCAATGGCGGTATTTTGTATTTTGCTGCTGCCACTTGCCCGATATTTAATTTGTCGACTTCTTTAGAGTCAATTTCGTTGCTTTGTGTTTTATTTTATTTTTTTATTAGTGAAAGTGATAGTGAACTTAAGTGACCCTCACGTACTTTTTTTTTTTGTTTTTGTTTTCCTCTCGTCTTGTGTATTTATGGAATCATGAATATTTTGTTTTATTTTTATTTTTCTATATTTTTGCCTGGTATCTTTTTTTTGGTCTTGTCTGCCGATCTGTCTGTGTTAATAAGATTGTTTTTGTTAAACAAAAATCTTTTAATTGACTTGTATAATTATGAAAACTTGTTGCTTATTGTGATGCTTTAGACGTCTGCAATTTTTACCTTTGATTTATATGGGAAATAATGAAATCTGTATTAATTAATAGCTTGTGAATTCTTTATTTCATCGGGTTGGGCGGACTATGTTTTTATAATATATATATATATAACAATTCTCTTCTATCTTTTTTCAATGGACCAGCAAACATTTCGTAATTGACATAGTATTTTAAAAGAGTCCAGTATAGGCAAATAAGTTATACTAGCAGATTCCAGCTCTCGAAATTCGAGTGCAAATTCTAGGAAATTTAATTTTTTCATTAAATAAAGACCCTAAAAGTATGCTAATCAATTATAGCTAATTCACAAATCAACACAAAAAACAAACTCATTTTTATTACAAACACATTAACAAATTTAATAAACACACACATAGCATTGTATTATTTTATGTATGTGTTAGTAGCAATTTTAAATGCAATTTACTCAAAATAAGGGAAAAAATTTAAAAATCTAAAAAATCTGCAAAACGGCTAAAAGGAAATACCTTTCAAATAATATACAGCTGATCAAAATAGGGATATAACGGTAGAACAAAATATCGTTCACCAGAAATCGCCTAGCCTATTAATATTATAGAAGATATAGCGTTTCATGAATCGAGGAACCCATAAAATTATGTACTATTTATCCTTATACGAGCCCTAACCACTATTCATACGTACTACAAAAATTGTTTTATTATCTTTAAATTGTTAACATATAAGCTACGACTTACCGAGACTTTATGACATACATATAAGTTTTCGTAATAAATTTTTCCTACGATGTTTGTATTGTACAATTAAAAAATTTTATTTAATATTTTTTTTATTTCAATGCTTGCTGATATACAGTATTTCTTGTTTTTCATTCGGAATAAAAATTATCAAATTTTTCGGCATTCCTACACTAGAGCAAACTATATATACCTACCCATAAGAAAAACATGGATTTTCCAAATTAAATCCGGCCTTGAATCTAGAATATCATATGGGAATTTTTTATTTTAGTGATTTTTGATTTTGGCGATCTTTAATATTGGCGATTTTTATTTTGGCGATTTTTGAATTTGGCGATTCCGCCCATATTTTCCACGATTACTCACATTGGTAATTAAAGTACTTATAAAAATTTTCAACGCTGTCGCTTTCATAGTCCTGTTTTTTTCTAGCAGGTGCCACAACCACTAAAACTATCCCGCCCATTTTTAATGTGTAGACATCTACTACACGCGCAGGGGGGGGGGGGGGGGATAAAAATCTACTTCATCCCAAAAACGGTGTGATGTACGATTGTATTGGTGAAAAGATTAGGAAGTGTTTGGAGATAAAATGAAGCCTCGATTTCATTAGGAGGTGTTTGGAGATAAAACAAGGGAGCGAATAGCGTTATAAAAATGTTTTGAAAAATGAAAAATGATAAATAAAAAAGTAACTATGAAAAATAAATAATGAAAAATAAAAAATTAAAAATGAAAAATGAAATCTGAAAAATTAAAAATAAAAAATAAAAAATGAGAAATGAAAAATTAAAACTGAAAAATTAAAAGCAAAAAAATAAAAATTAAAAATGAAAATTGAAAAATAAAAAAAAAAAATAAATAATAAATGAAAAAAAATAAAAAATGCAAAATAAAAATGAAAACTGAAAAAAGAAAAATGGAAAATTAAATATGAAGAATGAAAAATGAAAAATGAAAACTGAAAATGAAAAATAAGCAATGAAAAACGAAAAATGAAAAATGAAAACTGAATAATTAAAACTGAAAAATAAAAAATGATAAAAAATCTATTTCACAATACACTGACAAAACAGCATAAGATGTGAGACGTAAGACAAAATAGGTGTGACAATTATGATATGTAATAACCCTTTTGTTGCTCTTGAAAAATAAAAAATGAAAAACAAAAAACGGAAAATGAAAATTAAAAAAAAAATGAAAAATGAAAAAATATGAAAAATGAAAAATGGAAAATTAAAAATGAAAAATTAAAAATTAAAAATAAAACAAAGAAAAAATAAAAATTTTAAATTTAAAATTAAAAATGAAAAAATGAAAATTGAAAAATAAAAAATAAAAATTGAAAAATAACAAATAAAAAATAAAAAATGAAAAATTTAAAAAGGAAAAATAAAAAAAATGAAAAATGAAAAACAAAAACTGAAATAAAAAAAAAATAAAAAATAAAAAATGAAAAATAAAAAATAAAAAATGGAAAATAACAAATGAAAAATAAAAAATATTAAAAATGAAAAATAAAAAATGGAAAATGAAAACTGGAAAATGAAAAATGAAAAGTAAAGAATGAAAAATAAAAAATGAGAAATAAAAAATGAATAATGAAAAACGAAAAATGAAAATTTAAAAATGAAAAATAAAAAATGAAAAATGGAAAATGAAAAATTTTAAATAAAAAATGAAAAATAAAAAATTAAAAATGAAAAATGAATCACGAAAAATCAAAAATGAAAAATTTAAAAAAAAAATGAAAAGTAAAAAATGAAAAATAAAAAATGAAAAATTAAAAGCAAATAAATAAAAATTAAAAATTAAAAATGAAAATTGAAAAATAAAAAATAAAAAAAATATATAAAAAATAAAAAAATAAATATAAAATGAAAAATGAAAACTGAAAAAAGAAAAATGGAAAATTAAATATGAAGAATGAAAAATGAAAAACGAAAAATGAAAAATGAAAACTGAAAAATTAAAACTAAAAAATGAAAAATAAAAAATTAAAAATAAAAAATTATAAAAAATCTATTTCGCAATACACTCGCAAAACAGTATAAGATGTAAGACGTAAGACAAAATAGGTGTGACAATTATGATATGTAATAACCTTTTGGTCGCTCTTGAAAAATAAAAAATGGAAAACAAAAAACGGAAAATGAAAAATTAAAAAAAAAAAAAATGAAAAATGAAAAATGAAAAATAAAAAATTAAAAATAAAAAATTAAAAATAAAAAATTAAAAATAAAAAAAAATAAAAATGAAAAATAAAACAAAGAAAAAATAAAAATTAAAAATCAAAAATGAAAAAATGAAAAATGAAAATTGAATGGAAAATGACAAATGAAAAATAAAAAAATTAAAAATGAAAAATGAAAAATAAAAAATAAAAAATGGAAAATGAAAACTGGAAAATGAAAAATGAAAAGTAAAGAATGAAAAATAAAAAATGAGAAATAAAAAATGAATAATTGGTAATGAAAAATGAAAAATGAAAATTTTAAAAATGAAAAATAAAAAATTAAAAATGGAAAATGAAAAATTTTAAATAAAAAATTAAAAATAAAAAATTAAAATTGAAAAATGAATCACGAAAAATCAAAAATGAAAAATTAAAAAAAAAAAAATGAAAAGTAAATAAAAAATTAAAAATAAAAAATTAAAAATGAAAATGAAAATTAAAAACGAAAAATGAAAAACGAAAAGTGAAAAATAAAAAATGAAAAATAAAAACGAAAAATAAAAAATGAAAAACGAAAAGTGAAAAGTTAGAAATTAAAAATTAACCGGTTGAAATAATATATAATAATAAATATTTTTATATTAGCAGAGCCCCATGCAGTTGATTGCTATAAGTGATACATATATGACGCTTTCTGTTTGGTTTTAAAAAAGTGTCATAAAAGAATCTTTAATTACTAGATATTTACACATCTCCCCTGTGATCGGACTCACATGATTTTTTTTTCGTACTTTAGTGAGCTGGCAAATACGGCGGAGTCATTAGTCCATATATCCCAAATCATATTCTAACATTAATGGCTAAAATTATAATTATATCCAATAATTGGTATTAAAAACATTTTTCTTTGCTTTCTATTAATTTAAAGTGCAACTGAAAAAAATACCTCCGTTATAAATAATTTTTCATAATCATTATCTTACGTAGTTAAATGTTGATTATGAACAGAATCGGTCAATTGGAATAAAAGTTATGAGTGGAAAGTTTATGCGGAGACCTCTAAATTATTCCAAACAAATTTCATCTACAATAAAATTAAAAATATTCTTTCATTTTAAAATGGTAAAAATATTTTTGTGGTTTTTATTTTGGTTTAACCTTATACCGTTTTCTTTTCTGACATAAAATGTCGCCCTTTTTGCCCTTTTTTCGAAAAGTGTTTTTTTTTTTATATATTCTGAATTAAGAGCAACCTTATCTTATATATCAATCGAAAGGTCTCAAAGTCGAGCCCTCATAAATCTCAAAAAATTCGAGCCATTGACTTCTTTCAGGTCATAGTGGGAGAATATTTCCCCATTGTTCCCCTTTTTTGAATATTTTCACCCTATGACTTCCAAGAGGATAATAATCAATTTTTTTTTGTATTTATGAACACAGCACTTTGAGACCTTTCGATTGATATATAATACAAGGTTGCTCTTAATTCAGAATATATAAAAAAATACACTTTTCCAAAAGATGCAAAAAAAGGCGACATTTTTTGTCAGAAAAGAAAACGGCATTAGTGAAAGTGGCTCTTCCGAAGGAGGAACTCATACCAAAAAAGAGGTATTCATAAAATGCCCAATTATGTGTATACTTAGTGCCGGTTCACACGAGACAATTTTTGTTGAGTAACTTTTGAGTTTGTTGGAGAGAGGGGAAATAAGAGCGGTATTTGGTACGGATTTGCTTGTACTCGGAAACTCGTTTTGTTTTGCCATTCGTAATTATAAACGCGAAGTTAACTGCGAGTTATTATTTGATATTTTTTTTTGTTCTTTGCTTCGCTGTGAAAAATTATTACTTTATTTCATTTATTTTATTCGTTTTTTTTATTATTTCATTTTTTCTTTGACATCAATTTTTTCACACAAATAGACTTTTCACTATGAACCAATAATAAATTCTTTTTACACAAACTAAATAAAATGAACTGTCAAAAAGGTAAGAATTTGGAAGCAAAAGAAGACGAAAATTTCTCTGTGTGAACTTTAAAGGAGAATTGCGAAGTTGAGCAACAAAAATTGCCTTGTGTGAACTGGGACTTACACTTTCTAAAACATCTTCCGTTTGCTAATGGAAATATTTAAAATTAAAACCGATGTACTTTTACTAATTGTAATTACTTTTACTTGTTTAAGATAATCGAAAACCTTATTCATATTGTTACTAACTAACTTAGTCATTGTAATAGTATTAAATCAAAAGTTTCCAAACTATTTAAGATATACGAATGAGCATTGGTCGATACAATTTAGGCTCTTTATTTCATGTACGTACGGTGTTTTTCTTTTTTTCGCGATAACGTGATTAATTACATTAGCAATTAGGGGCAAACCAACCAAAAAAAAAAAAAATTAAATACAGAATTATAAACGTAAACAGTTAAGAATGGTTAATAAAAGAGTACGATGGAACAATACAAAACTACGTAAAGCAATCAACAAAGGTGGTGAACTAACCAAAGTTAAATTAAGAAATTGACCCACTTTAAAAAGGTTTTAAGTAACGATAAGATTTCAGAATGACATTTTGGAGATTTTTAAATTCGAGTATTTCTTCTTCTTCTTAATATTAAATTATTACGTTTTTTTTTTAAATAACTGCTTAACACTCAAAAATATATACATAGATAAATCTTGATGATTTATCTTGATAGCTTATGTCAGTTCAGCCAGTCAGTTTGCATGTCATGATTTAAAATTTGCAAATTTCCATTCCCCAGCCTTAGATGCAGAATTAACATTTTCTGTCATGATATCCACCATGTTTTTAATTACGAAAATTATTACAACAACTGCGAGTACTTGATTTACTCTATTTTAAATATTTATGAGATTTTTTTTTCTGTTTATGTGTTTATTTGATCACGAGCTGTGTAAAGTGTCAAATAGTTACTTTGAGCTCATTTTTCATCGCGAAAAAAATTAAGAGTAAAATTATGTTATGCCATAACGAATGACTGACTGACTATTAAAACAAAACAAATCGCTATTTGTATATTTTCAATTAAATAGAAAATTTATTTAAAACTTATTTGAATTGCAATTGAAATTGTTTGCAAGAAAAGTACCTGTTATTGACACACCTGTATTTAGTAGTGTATTTGGTGGTGTATGAAAAATTAAAACAAACAACAAACACAATTTATTCTAATATATATTAAATAAATATAAATTAAAACGTATTTAACGGCAGTCAAGCATGAATAACAATGTCTGTTGTTAGCCGTTAATGTTTCAATACTGTTCTTTTGTTTTTTGCTTTTTTAAGTCGAATGTGAGTCAGTACGATTAAATTTCGATAACAATGAAAAAAAAAATAGAATTTTTTTCCTTAAGCCCGCTCATAAATCACGTGAATCAATAGAGTATTAAGCGCGGTCTCGCGTGATTCGCTTGCACACGCATGTATCCCTCTCAAATACAAACTATTACAAAGTAAAAAAAAGTAGAGTAGTTTAAATAACCTTAAAGAAAATTTGTGACCTATAAATTTCCGATACAATATAATGTTTTTTTTTCTCTGTATGTATTATTATTCAGATATTTTACACTTACTCCATCTACCGAGATACATTAAAACATTATAAATTGTTTAACCACACGTTTTTTTATATTACTTATTTCCAAAAAAAAAAAAGGTCCCGATTTAGACAAATTTGTGAATTTATCTTTCCGTAAGATCGCAAAAGTCGTGCTGATTACGGAAAATGATTTTAAAAAAATTAAATCTTAGTTTATCATCGGAAAAACTTTTTAATTATTTTTCTTCTTATTTTTCAACCAATTGATTTAATTAAAAACATATGTTTTTGAAACGTCAATTCAGTAGATTTTTTTCCATGGATCGTTTTACACAAACCAACTCGCCGTGGTAGTGACGCAGTACATTATAGAGTTGCCTAGTTCATGAATGAACTAGTTCAGTTAAACGATTCTTCGTATTGAACTATTTGAACTAGTTCGTATTCTTTAGCTCTTTTAGTTTCTTTGTTCTTTTAGATCTTTCATTCTTTTAGCTTATTTTGTCATTTCGTTCTCTTTACCATATATATATATATATATGACCAAGTTATATAAAAATATCACACATTGAAATGTGCTTTTTTGATAAAAGATACTTTTTTAAGAAATTTTAAGTTTTTAACAAAAAGTCCTTTCTTCAGAAAACGTACTTTTTAAGAAAATTTACTTTTTCAAGAAACGTTATTTTTTTAAGAAATGAAAGTTGATTTTTTATTAAAAGGTACTATTTAATAAAAGGTAAATTGTTAATAAAAGGTAAATAAAAGGGACTTTTTTAAAATGGTGCTTTTTTGAAAAAGATACTTCTTTAAAAAAAGTACTTTAATTTAATGTACATTTTTAAAAAACACAACTTTTTTATTAAAAGGGACTTTTTTTTAATAAAAGAGACTTTTTTAATAAAAGGTACTTTTTAGTAAAACGTTTTTTTAATTAAAGGTACTTTTTTAATAAGAGGTACTTTTTGTAAAAGGTACTTCTTTATAAAAGATACTTTTAAAAAAAGGTTCTTTTGAAAAAAATTTCTTCATTAAGAAGAAAAAAATACTAAGAATATTTTCTTTTTTAAAATGGTATTTTTTAATAAAAGGTACTTTTTTTTAAGAAAATTTACTTTTTTAAGAAAATGTATCTTTTTTATAAAAATTTACTTTGTTAAGAAAGTGGCTATCTTCAACAAAAGATACCTTTTTAAAAAATATACTTTTATTTAATGTACTTTTTTAATAAGCGCCACTTTTTTAACAAAAGGGACTTTTTTAATAAAACGTACTTTTTAGTAAAAGTTTTTTTAATAAAAGGTACTTTTTTAATAAAAGATACTTCTTGTAAGATACTTCTTTATAAAAGATACCTTAAAAAAACTTTTTTAAAAAAGGTTCTTTTGAAAAAAATTACTTTTTTAACAAGAAATAATTTCTAAGAATATTTTCTTTTTAAAAAAGGTAGTTTTTAACAAATGGTGCATACTTTTAAAAAATTTAACTTTTTTAAGAAAATTTTATTTTTTGAACAAAATGTATCTTTTTTATAAAAATTTACTTTGGCTTTCTTCAACAAAAGATACTTTTTTAAAAAATGTACCATTATTTAATGTACTTTTTTAATAAACACTACTTTTTTAATAAAAGGGATTTTTTTTAATAAAAGGGACTTTTTTAATAAAACGTACTTTTTAGTAAAAGGTTTTTTAATAAAAGGTACTTTTTTAATAAAAGATACTTTGTACAAAAGGTACTTCTTTATAAAAGATACCTTTAAAAAAAAACTTTTTTAAAAAAGGTTCTTTTGAGAAGAAATAATTTCTAAGAATATTTTCTTTTTAAAAAAGGTATTTTTTAAAAAAATGGTGCATACTTTTAAGAAATTTTACTTTTTTAAGAAAATGTATCTTTTTTTATAAAAATTTACTTTGTTAAGAAAGTGGCTTTCTTCAACAAAAGATACTTTTTTAAAAAATGTACTTTTATTTAATGTACTTTTTTTTATAAAAGCTACTTTTTTTAATAAAAGGGGCTTTTTTTAATAAAAGGTACTTTTTTTAATAAAACGTACTTTTTAGTAAAAGGTTTTTTCATAAAAGATACTTTTTTAATAAAAGATACTTCTTATAAAATATACTTCTTAATAAAAGATACCTTAAAAAAACTTTTTTAAAAAGGTTCTTTTAAAAAAAATGACTTTTTTAACAAGAAATAATTTCTAAGAATATTTTCTTTTTAAATAAGGTAGTTTTGAACAAATGTTGCATACTTTAAAAAAATTTAACTTTTTTAAGAAATTCTACTTTTTTCAGAAAATATATATTTTTTTATAAAAATTTACCTTGTTAAAAAAGTGGCTTTCTTCAACAAAAGATAGTTTTTTAAAAAATGTACTTTTATGTAATGTACTTTTTTAAAAAAGCTAATTTTTTAATAAAAGGGATTTTTTTTTTAATATAAGGTACTTTTTTAATAAAACGTACTTTTTAGTAAAAGGTTTTTTAATTAAAGACACTTTGTACAAAAGGTACTTCTTTATAAAAGATACTTTTAAAAAAAAACTTTTTTAAAAAAGATTTTTTTGAAAAAAATTACTTTTTTAAGAAGTAGTAATTTCTAAGAATATTTTCTTTGTAAAAAAGGTATTTTTTAAAAAAATAGTGCATACTTTTAAGAAATTTTACTTTTTTAAGAAAATGTATCTTTTTTATAAAAATTTACTTTCTTAAGAAAGTGGCTTTCTTCAACAAAAGATACTTTTTTAAAAATGTACTTTTATTTAATGTACTTTTTTAATAAAAGGGACTTTTTTAATAAAAGGTACTTATTTAATAAAACGTACTTTTAGTAAAAGGTTTTTTAATAAAAGGTACTTTTTTAATAAAAGATACTTTGTATAAAAGGTACTTCTTTATAAAAGATACCTTTAAAAAAAAACTTTTTTAAAAATGTTCTTTTGAAAAGAATTACTTTTTTAAGAAGAAATAGTTTCTAAGAATATTTTCTTTTTAAAAAAGGTATTTTTTACCAAAGAAAATTTTATTTTTTAAGAAAATGTATCTTCTTATAAAAATTTACTTTGTTAAGAAAGCGGCTTTCTTTAACAAAATGTACCTTTTTAAGAAAACGTACTTTTTTAGAAAGAAGCACTTTTTTAAGAAAAAGTAATTTTTTAAGAAGTACTTTTTTAAGATAAAGTACTTTAAAAAAAATTTTACTTTATTTAAAAAATGTACCTTTTCAATAAAATGAACTATTTTTTTAAGAAGTACTTTATTAAATAAAAGTACTTTTTAAAAAATTTTAACTTTACTTAAAAAGTACTCTTACATTATCTTTTTAAGAAAGGTGTTTCCTTTTATAAAAATTCACTGTTTTAAGAAAACGTGCTCTTTAAGAAAAAAGTACTATTTTAAGACAAATTTGAGCGCAGATTCTAGGAAATTTTATTTTTTCATTAAATAAAGACCCTAAAAGTATGCTAATCAATTATAGCCAATTCACAAATCAACACAAAAAACAAACTCATTTTTATTACAAACACATTAACAAATTTAATAAACACACACATAGCATTGTATAATTTTATATATGTGTGAGTAGCAACTTTAAATGCAATTTACTCAAAATAAAGGAACAAATTGAAAAATCTATAAATCTGCAAAATGGCTAAAAAGAAATACCTTTCAAATAATATACGTTTGATCAAAATAGGGATAAAACGGTAGAACAAATCACCGTTCACAAGAAATCGCCTAGCCTATTAATATTATAGATAAATGATAGTTTTTAAGAAAAATAACTTTCTAATCAAAAATCACTTTGTAAGAAAAGGTAAATTTTTAAGAAAGGTTCTTTTTTAAAAAATGCACTTTATGTAAAAAAATTATACTTTTTTTAAAGGTGCTGTTTTTTTAAAATACTATTTTTGAAAAAAGTACTTTTTTATAGAAAACAACATTTTTTATTTTTAATTTTTCAATTTTTTTTTTATTTTTATTTTTTCTCTTTTAATCTTTTGTTTTTAATTTTTCTCTTTTAATTTTTTATTTTTCATTTCTTTTTTCTTTTTAATTTTTTATTTCTCATTTTCCATTTTAATTTTTCATTTTTTATTTTTTTGGCTAGGCGATTTCTTGTGACCGATGTTTTGTTCTACCGTTTTATCCCGATTTTGACAAAACGTATTTTTTTTAAGGTATTTCTTTTTAGCTGTTCACCAGACTTACAGATTTTTAAGTTTTTGCCTTTATTTTGAGTAAATTGCATTTAAAGTTGCTACTAATGCATACATAAAATTATGCAATGCTATGTGTGTTTTTATTAGATTTCTTAGTGTATTTGTAAGTTTGTTTTCTTCATTCACAATAATAAAAAACCAAAAAAAGTGTTGGTTTGTGAATTGGCAAAGTTGAAAAAAAAGTTGCCTGGAATTTGAACTCGAATTTCAAGCGCTGGAATCTGCTAGATAAATGATAGTTTTTAAGAAAAATAACTTTCTAATCAAAAATCACTTTGTAAGAAAAGGTAAATTTTTAAGAAAGGTTCTTTTTTAAAAAATGCACTATATATAAAAAAATTATACTTTTTTTAAAAGGTACTGTTTTTTTAAAATACTATTTTTGAAAAAAGTACTTTTTTTATAGAAAACAACATTTTTTATTTTTAATTTTTCAATTTTTTTTTTTTATTTTTAATTTTTCTCTTTTAATCTTTTGTTTTTAATTTTTCTCTTTTAATTTTTCATTTTTTATTTTTCATTTCTGATTTTTTCTTTTTAATTTTATATTTCTCATTTTCCATTTTTATTTTTCATTTTTTATTTTTTTGGCTAGGCGATTTCTTGTGACCGATGTTTTGTTCTACCGTTTTATCCCGATTTTGACAAAACGTATTTTTTTAAGGTATTTCTTTTTAGCCGATCACCAGACTTACAGATTTTTAAGTTTTTGCCTTTATTTTGAGTAAATTGCATTTAAAGTGGCTACCAATGCATACATAAAGTTATGCAATGCTATGTGTGTTTTTATTAGATTTCTTAGTGTACTTGTAAGTTTGTTTTCTTCATTCACAATAATAAAAAACCAAAAAAAGTGTTGGTTTGTTTATTGGCAAAGTTGAAAAAAAAAAGTTGCCTGGAATTTGAACTCGAATTTCAAGCGCTGGAATCTGCTAGTTATTACTAATATACACTTCAGACCGTTTCATTAAGTTCTAAATGGTCTGAAATGTACAAACAATATATAAGTGTTTGGAGAATTAATTAAAACAATTTCATTTTTTATACAAACATTAGCGCTTTTTAGCACTTTTACTTTCATTGTAATTTGGCGTTTTTAGCATTTTTTTTTGTGGTACTGTTAAGCGCTTTTTGCTTAGAAAAAGTTGGCATCGCTGGAAAAAATAATAAATTGACATTACTGACTGTGACTACAAGTACAATAAACTGTCTTTTGTGGCTAATATCCACATTAATCTTGTTAGGTGCCACTTCTGAATTTAATAGTTTTGTATGGAAATATTTATATTATCGTACATACTCATACATATAAGTCGAAAAGTTCGTAAATATAATACTACATTTATGTAAGTATATGCATTTTCAAGGGAAGTTTGTAATTCAATAGCAATTACTGTTACTAAGGCTGTTGGCTTCCGCTTGCATCGTGTGTTTGTACATATAAAAATATAAATTTCGTCGAATAGCTTTTTTTTATAATTTTGGCTTCAAATTTCACTATATTGTGATAGTTTTTGAAAACAATAACTGTGATTAAATACAGCTTGGAAAAAACTTTCCTTAACGTTTTAACTCTAACATAGAAAATTTTTATTTATTTTTTTTTTTAAGAAATTCATAAATAAGAAAATATAATTCTTGTTTTTAGAATAAGTACAATTTTTCATAAAATTGAAAATGATTCCTTTAAAATATTGTTTATATTTTATATTGCTTCATTAAATAAATAATCACTTGATATTAAAAAAAAAAAAATACAAATATTACCTACAGATCTGGTCAACGATCTGAATCTATGTTATCAAGACGTTAATAGTCTTAAGGAAAGCCAGTTATAACTTAATACATATTTATTTAAAATGTTATTGTTGAAACTCAATTGCTTTATACTGTTTATTATAAAGTTGATAAACAATGTTAAGAATTTATTTATTTTTATCGCAAGCTTTTTAACTTAATAAACAAGTAAATAACAACAAATATTTGTATGAGGATGATGGTGGGTGATATACGATAGAATATCTGTTCGAATGTTTAGATTTAGACACACCTTACGATAATGCAATAAACACTTATAAATATGTAAACGGTGAATTAGAATTTTCATTAATGAAACCAAAAGGGCATGCAACAATTGTTGAATATTTTTTTGGTTTAACCTCAGAAATACGTTTTAATCTATTAAACAAGTTAGGCTAACGTTGAAAAATGTTGTTGAAAACAAAGAATAAGAAATAAAGAATAAAAATCAAAAGAACATTAAATTGAACGTAATATAATATATTTATTTTTTATGTGTTTTAGAAGAAAATTTTTGAATTGATTTGTTTATAGAGGGAAAACATTTGTAAAATGCAGTTCATCTGTAGTAGAGAGCAATTCCATAAACGCGTCCTTGCAGTCAAAAATTTGCTATAAATCTGTAAATGGTACCCTTGTTAAAACCTCGCATACTTACGTAGTGGAATCCATTTCCAAAGTCTTAAAAGCATTTCTCATGACGAGGCATTCATCTTCATCAGACGATCATAGAACCATAATTCCATGTTAGTAATTAATTAATTATTTTTCGTATTTAATAAATTTGTAAACAAACAATGTTTATTTATTGTGAATAATCTAATTGAGTGAAATTAACAATAGCGCTATTTTTATTGAATGTGCGCCTAATATATATATATATATATATTATGTCCTGTGGTTCCTATTGGGAACAATGCACCATAATACCAAACGAATATTCGTTCGATCAGTTAATTCGATCACAATCGAAAATCGAAAGTTGCTCATAATAGGCACCTAATATTTTTGTTTAACGAACCCGACAATATATATATTAGGGTGTCCCGAGTTTTATTTTCTTTAAAAAAAAATATTCGAATAATTTTTTTCTCAAAATTGGTTTTAACATTGTGAAGAATTATTATGGAAAAAATATTTATAAAATTTTCAGGATGTTAATTTCTCACTTTGGAACAAGTAATATTTTCTATTTTTTAATAGTGTGAGGTAAAGAATAAAAAATATATTTACAACTCCGCATTCTTAATCAGAATGATTGTTGTTATAATAGATTAGATTGTTTCTATATCAAATTTTTCTACTTAGGGTGGCCGTGAGGTTTGAACCTGCGTCGATCTCTCATATACTCGTTCTCGCACTTTTTGGTCATGGTTTCTAATGTACTCCCCTAAGGTCAGGCCTAGGTTCAGTGTGGTTAAGAATCAGTTTTCATACCATACAGCTTTTATTAATGCCAGAAGTTATAATACTATTACTTTTGGAGAGTGTTATTTTACGTTTGGGACCTATACCCTATGGACCCTTGTTAGGCGACTTCCTTAAAAATTTTATAATTTATGTATAACATTATAGAAAAAATATCTTTAGTTTAGTTAAATAGAATATGTTTTTTTGATGTGTAAACATCTATACGCGCTGGGGGGGGTAAAAAGCTATTTCACAATACAATCACAAAACCAGCGTAAGATGTAAAACGTAAGCCAAAATCAGTGTGACTTATGATTGTATTGGTGAAAAAATTATGATAAAATAAAAATAAAAAATGAAAAATTAAAAATGAAAAATGAAAAACGAAAAATGAAAAACGAAAAATGAAAAATAAAAAATTAAAAATAGCAAATGAAAAATAAAAAACGAAAAATGAAATATAAAAAATACAAAATGAAAAATGAAAAATAAAAAAATGTAAAATGAAAATCAAATATGAAAAATGAAAAATAAAAAATGAAAAACGAAAAATTAAAATGAAAAATTAAAAATTAAAAATTAAAAATGAAAAATAAAAAATTAAAAATTACAAATGAAAAACAAAAACGAAAAATAGAAAAAAATGAAAGATGAAAAATGAAAAGTGAAAAATAAAAAATAAAAAATGAAAAATGAAAAATAGAAAAAAATTAAAAATGAAAAATGAAAAATAAAAAATGAAAAATGAAAAACGAAAATGAAAACTGAAAAATAAAAAATTAAAAATAAAAAATAGAAAATAAAAAGTGGAAAATGAAAAATTAATGATAAAAAGCTAAAAATGAAATATAAAAAATTAAAAATAAAAAATGAAAAATAAAAAATGAGAAACGAAAAATAAAAAACGAGAAAAATGACAAATAAAAAATTAAAAATAGAAAATATAAAATAAAAAAGAAAAATGAAAAATGAAAAATGAAAAATAAAAAATTAAAAAATTAAAAACGAAAAACAAAAATGAAAAATTAAAAACAAAAAATGAAAAATAAAAAATTAAAAATAAAAAATAGAAAATAAAAAGTGGAAAATGAAAAATTAATGATAAAAAACTAAAAATGAAATATAAAAAATTAAAAATAAAAAATGAGAAACGAAAAATAAAAAACGAGAAAAATGAGAAATAAAAAATTAAAAATAGAAAATATAAAATAAAAAAGGAAAATAAAAATTTAAAAACGAAAAATAAAAATTCAAAAATTAAAAACGAAAAACAAAAAATGAAAAATTAAAATAGAAAAATTAAAAAATTAAAAACAAAAATGAAAAATAAAAAATTAAAAACGAAAAATTAAAAATAAAAAAAGAAAAATTAAAAATTAACCAGTTGAAATAATAAATAAGAATAAATATTTTTATATTAGCAGAGACCATGCAGTTGATTGCTATAAATGATACATATGTACATGACGCTTTCTGTTAGATTTTAAAAAAGTGCCATAAAAAATCTTTAATTACTAGATGTTTACACATCTGTTCTGTGATCGGACTCACATGATTTTTTTATTCACAACACATTCTGGCCATATTGTGCGCCAAACATCATACATGCAAGATGGTTTAACCTCCTCCCAGGAATCTGAAATAAGTTTTATTGCATTCAAAAAAATTTTTTTTACAAAATTGTTGTATTGTAGGTTAAAAGCAGGTATCATTTAAAATTCAATATTACACCCTGATCCATTGGCTGCATCACTGATTTGGTGGGAAAAGCACATATTTAATATTTTTTAATAAATCATTAAAATCATCATCAAATTTAAGTTCACTTTATTGCAATAAGCTTTAATTTCTGGAATAGCACAAGATGCAACACAATCTTTAAATAATAATGCCGTCATCCAGGCTTTTTTATTGGCTCGCCAGTGGATAGAAAGTCGATCTTTAAGTAGCTTTAGGATTTTCTGATTGGTAACTAAATTAGTAATAAGTATCTTTACTTGCTTTAAATCCTGCTGCTGATTTTTCAGTTCTCGATATGAATGTTTTTTTTTTTGGTAGACCCTTCCAAAACAGGCCAGTTTCGTCCATATTGAAAACTTGTTTCGGAAAAGGTGTTGGGAAAAGGTCTGCAGCTACAATATCAGCGCTGGCTGCTTCACTTTTAATAGAAATGCTGTGTAGATTTGCTCGAGTTTAAAACCTCTCAAACCAGCCGTGACAAGCTTCAAAATTTTGTTCTTTGGTAGTAGCACTACCTCTTGCACCGTCGCTAGAAATAGATTTTTTAATATCTTCAAAAAAGATTTTTGCTTTTGCCTGGATTACCAATTTGCTTACAGAAATTTTCTGTGCAACTTTATTTTGAATCCACTCCTTGTACGAGTCCTCGTCTTGGCATCTAAATATGTTACAGATTTGGCAGATTTTTTTATTTTGTCTCAATTTCGAGTTTGAATAGTTCTGACGGTTGTTGCAGCCAGATCAAGCGATTTTGCTATGTTCACTTTTCCTTCATTTCCAAAGTAGCTCGAGCTTAACCGTAGGTTCTAATCTGTATTTCGATGATTTATAGATCGACCCTGCTGCACAGTGGTGTAATGCTAATTGTAACACCGAAATCCATATAAAAGTGAACTATGTGACATGTTACACACAAAAGCTACAATAGAATCGCTTAATCGGATTAGCTCTAGTAGCTCTAAATCTCGAGCTCTAAATAGTATTTCGACCCTCCTGCACCGCAGTTTAAAGCCATTTGTATCACCAAAGTCATTATAAAAGTTATTTTATGTGACATGTTAAACAAAAACTACAATAAATTCGATTAATCGGATTATTATCAGCAATTTCAGTATTAATTTACTGATGATAAATATTTGGTAAATTGTAATAAATCGTCACTATGTTTGACATTCCT